>VWZP01001883.1:334984-345186 GCA_013396995.1 Dicaeum eximium
AAAGAAAAATTCTTTCTTGTCTCTATCTTAAACATCTACTCATGTCGTAGGATACCACAATCTTTAACATTTTTGGCTAGATTGTAACAGAGGGATTGAGCATCTATTTTCTTAAACCATTGTAGCTTTGGGGCCATGAGGGCTTTAGGATCAGTCTCATTTAGCACCTCTTGTTGGGAATATTGTGCTTTGGGTAAATAGTCAGCTACTTACTGACCTGAAGAGATAATTCTGCTGCAGTTGGTGATAAGAGCAGTTGAAATACTAGGATACTCATCCCAATTCAAATAATATTTAAGGATTTTATACAAAGTAGAACAAGACTCAATAAGAGAGAAAATATCCTGATATATTTATCAGAACAGGGATTAGGGCTTGAGCCTCTCTGGTGAATGCCCTAACAACCAGCCTACAGAATTCTCCTTTTGCTTTCTCTATTGCTCCCTGAGTAGCCACGTGTTTCCTACAAAACAGAACAACTTCAGAGGCAGACTGTGAGAGAGCTTTTCTTCAGTGCACAGACCTAAGTACAGACTTCTTCCACAGATCAAGCAGAAAAAGGAATTAGTATGTTGGCCTCCTAAGTGCCAAACAAATGCTCAAATAATAAGATTTCTGGGTGTGAAAGGAAGCATCTCTTTCTCTGGTGCTTTATGTGGGATTATATGTGACTTGACAGTACTCTACAATCAAATTGCCTAGAATGAAGAAGCCTAGAAATGTCGAGGTTGTGCATCCCATAGGCCTGAGGAATTACTAGATCTTAGGTACTATTTAGCCAATGAAGCACTGATAACACTGGGAAATTAAAAGGGAAAGAAACAATAGATTTTCAAAAGTGAGACTTCATAAATGATGGCATTTAGTACCCAAAGTGGGTTTTGGGGCTTCATGCCCTGGAAAATTGTCCCTAATATGTCTGGTCTCTTTAATGGAAGGTGTTCTTAAGAGTGTTAGAACACTTTCATCTTTTGTGGGAAAAAATAAAAGGAAAGGAAATGAAGAGATATTTTTTTCTTGTTAGGGACATGTTTATAGTATTTCTAGAAGAACTTTTTTGTTGGTTGCTCATTAAAAACTGTGTCTAGCGCACAGAGCCTTTCCTGTAGTTGCAATGTTTCTCTTTTTTTCAGGTTTCTAGCTAATCCTTATTATTTCTGAAAAAGTGATAATCAGGAAGTGTTTGGATAGGGATGTTTTTGAAAGAGTGGTAACACTGAGTAGAAAATGAAATGTCAAATTGACCCAGCTCTTTTTTTTTTCTTTTTTTTTTTTTCCATTAAATAAATCTTACAGTCACATTAGTCAAGATAACATTGATTACAAGAATCCTTATTAAAATTTGTTAAAAGCTCACACTCAGCAGACAATTTTGTTGAAGGTTGTTGGCATGAAAGCACAAATCCTTCTCACTATCAGCAAGCAAATTTACACAGAGATCTTATAAAAGAAAAAAAAAAGAAAAATAAGGAAAAAGTAACAGAAAATAGCAGCATATTAATAGCTATGCTGTGCATAGATATTCTTTGGTAGAGGGGCGGAAATCAGCAGCTTTAAGTCATTTATATAGCAAACTCTTACATCTGTAGTTACAATTTCTCTCCCTTTGTATGATTTTGAAGAGGTTGTCTTTATTCATAGTGTCTCTAGTTAGACTGCAGACTGTGTGGATCAGAGTCTATGTCCCATTTGTGTCTGTGGAAGTAGGGAACAGAAGTAGGGAACTTCTCATAACCTTCAATGATGACACGGCAGAGTGGGTTGATGAGAGCAGTGGATGTTGTCTACCTTGACTTTTGACTCTGTCTCCCACAACATCCTCATAGGCCAAGTCAGGAAATGTAGCCTAGATGAATGGGATAGTGAGGTGGATCAAGAACTGAATGGCAGAGCTCAGAGGGTCAAAATCAGTGGAGTAGAATTCATTTGGAGGCCTTTAGTCAATGGCATTCCCCAGGGAGCAACACTGTCTGGTCTTATTCAATTTGTTTATCAAAAACCTGGAGGAAGGCATAGAGTGCAGCTGATATGAAAAGGGTGAGTGGCTGATCCACCTGAAGGCTCTGCTGCCATTCAGTGGGACCTTGATCAGCTGGAGACTTGGGCTGGGAAAAACTTAGTGAGGTTCAGAGAGGGAAAGGGCAGGGTCCTGCACCTGGGCAGGAAGATCCTCAAGCACCAGCACAATCTGGGGGCTGTCAGACTAGAGAGCAGCTCTGCTGGGAAGGACCTGGGAGTCCAGGGGGATGACAAGTTGACCATGAGCCAGCAGTGCCCTTGCAGCCAGGAAGGCCAATGGTAGCCAGGGTGCATGGGGAAGAGCGTGGCCAACAGGTGAAGGGAGCTGATCCTCCCCTTCTCCTCAGCCCTGGTGAGGCCACATCTGCAGTGCTGTGTCAGTTCTGGGCTCCTCAGTACAGCAAAGACAAGGAGCTACTGGAGAGGGTCCAGCAGGGGCCAAAAAGTGATGAGGGGTCTGGAGCACCTCTCTGATGAGGAGAGACAGAGAGAGCTGGGCCTGCTTAGTCTGGAGAAGACAGAGAGGAAATCTCATTAATGCATGTAAACATCGCAAAGGCAGGTGCCAAGAGGATGGTGCCAGACTCTCTTCAGTGGTGCCCAGTGACAGGACAAGGAGAAATGGCCACAAACTAAAACATAAGAAGTTCCACCCCAATATGAGGAGGAACTTCCATACATTACGTGTGTCAGATTACTGGAACCGGTTGGCCAGGGAGGGTATGGAGTGTCCTGCTCTGGAAACATTCAAAACCCACCTGGATGAGTTCCTATGTTGCTTGCTTTAGGTGACCCAGCCTTGGCAGGGGAGATGGGCTTGATTTCCAAAGGTCCCTTCCAACCCTACCAATTCTGTGATTCTGTGACTTGAATTATATGGTGCATAATGGTAATGTTGTTCATCCAAGACAAAACAGCCAGAGGATTCAGAACTACTTTAGGACCTGTACATCACTAAGCAGTACTACTTGCACCCAGCATCTGGGTGAAATCTGGTTTAAACAGCAAAATACCAAAGAGATTTTCCACAGTTTCTGAGTTACTGCTCACTATGTGTTGACTGTTTTAATATCATGTGTTACTAATCCATTGGTTCCACTGGAACAGAGAAAAATCCCAAAAGTTTTATCTATGGCAGTTTGTTTGCATAAAGTATGAGGAAATGGAATTGACTTTTCTTTGCTTGGACATCTTGTTATTAAATATTTCTTCACCCTTGTCAATATATCAGCAAAATAATTTTAAGTAATCTGTTGAAAATAATAATAAAACCCTCATTTAATTTTTAAAGTATAAACAAATTAAACACATTACAGACTCTCTTGTTATGGTTCTAAAATCATTTGGGCTTGAAATTAAGATTGGCAGGCCATGACTGCATTTAGTAAAGAGAAAATGAAGTGTTAATTGTTATATTTTTCAGTATCCAGTCTGCAATTTGAATATGAAATCAGTTTCCCTGTAACCTCAAAGTGATATAAGACTTTACTGCCTTGGAATTGTTCAAATGGAGTTCCAAACATGCCCTAGTTCTGGTTTTTTTTGGTTTTTTTTTTTTTTTTCAATTGGCATTGAATATTCCAGCTTCTTTTTCAGCTTTGCTGCTCCTGTCATGGACAGAGAACTAATATCAATAATCTGAAACTTTCAGTATTTCACTTCCTTTGAAGTTCTGAATAACTGATGTTTTGAGAGAAGCTGCTATTCAGGGACTTTTTAAAATGAACTGTGATAGGATTTGATTCTGCTCATTGTATGAGCAGTAGAAGAGTTAAATTTGATGGTATTCCAGTGGTAGAAACTTAGAGTGTTCCTTCAGATAAAGTGTCTTCTGCCTTGCTTAAAGCTTTATTTACTACTTGTCAAATTATGAATGTTACTGTAAAACGTCTATTGAGGCTTGTAACTACACCTTTGTTCCATATGGCTGTTGTTTAACCAGATGTCTCACACTTCTTCAGTCTGAATGGAAATAAATTAAAAGCAATAAAATCAACCCTGATTTATTTTGTGCCTACACAGTGTCTTTCCTAGTGAAAGTCACCAGGCAAAAAGGCGAAATGTAGGCTTTCCTCATTAATAGACCCAGGTATCTGCATCACTGAGTGCTTAAATATAAACCTATTATCTATAGAGATTCATTAATTAATGATCTGCCCAAGCAGACACAAGGGAGAAGAAAACATGGGTAGAACTCTTGGAAATGGAATTAATATTCAAATACTATAGACATTTTCAAGAGGGCAGCCAAGTGACTCAAATGAATAATGAAGTGTGTCTGAAAATTGCATAGAAACTGATGAACCTGTGGATAAGTGCATCAGGTCAGTTTCATTTCATGGAAATGAAAGAATGTCTCTGTGGAAGGGAGGGTGAAGGAAACATTCATCTTGATATATTTGCTACATATTATTACCTTTTCCTCTATTTTTGAAGCCTTACATCTACAGTATTTGTAAGACACAATGCGATGACAATTAATCTAGTGAAAAAGTGTTTTGAGACATACTTTGTTGAAAATGTGTGGTGACCCAAGAGTAAGAAATGACAGCCTGGAACATTAATGGAGAGAAGGGATGTTCTTGATGTTAAAGTGCCAGCACAGGGGTTTTTAGAGGTCTGGTTTCGCCTCTCAAGGCTGTTGAGTGCTGTATGCGATGTTGAGCAAGTCACTCAAGCATGGGCTCTTTCCTCAGTGTCTGGAGTTGTTTAACCCTTGGGAGCCTTTGAGAATGACTTTCTGTAAACTGTCAGCAGTACCTTTGTGTTTGTCATAGTTTCCACTTTAATTTTAATCTCTGTCACAGCAGGGATGGATATCTCCTGGTTGCATTGTAGAACACCTAGTGAATAGAAGTCCTTCATGTGAGTTTCTAGGCACTCTGTGATGGTGAATTTCCACATCCTGGAAGACCAAATTATTATATAATGGTAATCTGAACTTGAAGTGTGCTGTGGCTTCATACATTAGAAAAATAATTGCTGTACTTATACCACTAATTTAGGATTACTAGTTCTTATTACACTCTTCCTTGAGTAAGCACTGAGGATTGTGTTGAGGCTTCAGATTTACACATCAGTTCTCTGGTCAATCAGGAGAACACAGCATACCTTTTTTTGGAATGGATTTGAAGAGCTGTCAAGTTTTCCAGTTTTTGTATTGCACTAGCTCAACATTTTATATGCACCTCTTGGTGAAACTTATACCTGAAACCCATAGGAAACTCTTCTGAGACTTGAATTTGTAACTATGTGTAATATGAATTTAGATGTTGCTTTCTCCAGGAACACAGGTGTTCTGTAAGTGGTAGAGACTGCATTCTCAAGACTATTACTATTATTAGTATAAAATTGTACTGTCAGAAGCAAAACCTGGAGACCATTAGAAATATTTCAATTCTTTGGGCTTGTGTAAAGGCAGTGTGAGAATTCCAAAAACGAGTAGAAAATAAAATATGTTATAGAAAGCAAATAATTTAACTTTGACTAATGGATGCCTAATGAGATCAAAATCTTAACTTTGGGTCTTTCCCCCTACAGGATGCATGGAGAGAGGCACCAAAGGTTAGAATCAGTATAACGCCCTTTTGGCTATAGGCATTTTGAGCACACTTCAATTTTGTGCAACAGTGGGAATGGGCTTCTGCAGTAGGGCTTATCTCATTGACAGAGATCAAGAGAAGGTTCTCCTTTTATATATCAGATAAAGTGCAGATCTGTGCACTGTGTGAGGGTGCATCCTACAATTTTTTAAAACCTTATAAGAGCAGTCTTTTCTTAAGGGTTTCCACAGCTGTAGGGATTACATATTTCTCTATTGGTTACCCTGAAATCTTTCCTCGCCACAAAGAATGCTAGGGGTTTGTTTATGAAATTTATAAGTAGGCAACAATGTTAGACGTGCCAGAAAAGAAATACACACCCTATTTTTAGAAATAAGAGCTCTTTCTGTTCTGATAATCTCTGAGAACCATGTTCTTGGTACTCAGGATGCATTTACATAAGGTGTGTTTTTACTAGGAGAGGTATATTGGCTCAAAGTATACCATAAATATAAGTGGGTTTCATACAGACTTAAGCCTTAGTTTTGAATTCCAGAAAGGAAATTTCTGTTGATACTTTTACCTTGGCCTTTGACAAATCCTTGTGACTCACTCTCTCAGTTTTGAGTGTGCTTTCAGCAAATTGCTGTCCACCCTGTAAAACAGATGTCTTTCCTTCCCCTGGAAGTCATTCACAAGTTGTGATGTCTTGATGTTAATTGGCTTATACAGAGATATGGCTTATACAAAGCATTTGCCTGAGATCAGATATGCTGTATGTGACAGTACACTGTGTAGAAAGGGCCAGTAGAGCACTTAACACAAATTATTTTAAGTAGTATGTTAGTAAAAATAAGTCTGTGCAATAAATAAGTTGTGCTAATATTTTATATATATATATGGAAGAAATTCTTTACTGTGAGGGTGGTGAGACACTGGAAAAGGTTGATTGGAGAAGTTGTGGATGCCCAATCTCTGCAAGTGTTCAGAGTAATAATATACCAGTGCTGCCTCTAGACATATTGTACTATGCAGGCTGGCAACACAAAATTGAAAGTTTTATACAGGAATTAACATGGGTTTTCTTTACACTCTAATTTTAGGAATTGGATGTTATGGTTTACAGCTTTTTCTAGAGAATAGTCTACAGTTTTTTGATGTTACTTCTTGAATCTTCTTCCACTCTCTTAGTAAAAGGTAATTTTTATATATATATAGAATACTAAGTACAATTCATAAAGGCTGTCCCTATGACTTCATTTTATGTAGTAGATATAATTCAGATAGACAAATTTGATGTTAGAATACTAAAGTTGTGTTTCTGACACCACAATCTAATAGCAGAGGAATGATTATATTGTCAAAAGACTGGCATCGTGTTTCTCATGATCAAATACTGAGAGTAAAGGCTGAACTAAATATGAGAAAAAGAAGTAAACTTTTTTTAAACATGCACTTGTATAATAGGACTATCAAATCTTTATTTTAAATAAATAAATAAATAAATATATTTCTTATCAGAAGTTGGCACATAAAATGAAAATACAATTTCTGATTTGAACGGTTTGGCTGGATTGGTTTAGTATTCAGTCTTGCCTAACCACTCTTGTTGAATTGTTTTTATTTTTTTAATAGAATAGGATAACATATCACTTCTCTTTTGTTCTGCCTCTTTTAATCCATAGGATGAAAAAGTAAGAGAAACAAATTGGTTTTGCAATATCACTATTACTCTGAATCTCTTCTTTATGAAGAAATGGAGAGCCAATATAATGATTCTTTTCACATTCTCTTGCCTCTTTTCCCAGCAGAGTAAAATAAAAAGTCATGTCTTGAAAGTCTAACACTCTCATGAAAAAGTTAAGTTACTAAATTATATCTCTTTTTGCTCTGTGGGGAAAAAAGATAAGATGACTTCTCAGCAAATTGTATCTCTCTAGAGCTGATTTTCTTACTAAACTTTTTTGTCAATTTAATATTAAAAAAAAAAAAAAAGAAGAGGAAGACCACAATCCATACCCCATTAAAATTTAATACAAGAGAAGAGTTATGATTATTCATAACGATAGAATAATTTCAGCTGCTGACTTGTGAATGTCATTGCAGTTACCCATCTTTGCCCTGCCACCTATGTGGGCACTTTTTTTAATGTGTGGTAACTCAAGAAGCTGATGAATTTGCTGCAAAAGTTTTATGATTTACTTGACAGGGCAGTGATTGGTCAAGAGTTGATGATTGTGAAGGTCTATTCCAACCTATGATTCTGTGGTTCAAGAATTGGCTAGAAAAGATGAACAGACATTCTCGTATCATTTACAAACACAGTGGCTTCAATGCCTGGAAAGAGAGGACTTTCCTTCTGTCTTGGGTAGCTTGCTGTGGAGCTGCTCCTGAGCAGGTGCAGATTGGAGCTGCTATTTTACCTGCTCACAAGTGACAGAACTTCTAAAGCTCCCCAAAACTCGTGGTTATATAGAAATATCTTAAATCAGTTCACCACACAGTGAAGGAGATTGTATTCCCCCTGCCCTCCCACCCCTCCTCCTGTATTTTTTGTGGGTATTTGGGAGCCATGAAGATGAAAGGGTATATGCACTGCTTTAAACAACTCTATTTTGGTCAGATGCTGTGTTAGATGTATCACAGGTCTGAAGGAAACTAAGCTGCAACTGTTTTGCCAGAGTTCTTCTGCTTTCTGCTCTTGTATCACCCATGTTTTGAGAGCTCTTTTAACAAAGATTAGAAATTCTCTTTCATTTTAAAATGTACAGTGCCTTATCTAGAATCTGACCTGATGGTCAGATCTCTGTAATGTCTTTCCACGTGCAACACAGAGGAACTTTTTCCTTGCAGCAGCTTCTGTGAGTTAGGAATGAGGATGTACCCCTTGCACAGCTACGTGTCAGTGCAGCCAATGTCACTGAATCCACACCTTTCTTCCTTCCAGGAGAGGTAAGGAAACCTCTGCCTTTTCTGGAGTCAAAGGACAAATATTATCCAGGTCATCTTGCTCTTTGAGGATAACTTTTAAAGATTTAATTAAACAGCTCTGAAGTGGAAAGGGAAAAAGGAATTTCTCGAAAATCATTAGGTTTGTGAAATCCAAGGCAATTTAACATAAGAGTGAGCAATGAGTTAGGATAATGAAAGTCATAGAATCTCATTGAACCATACTGTCACTACTTGCACCTTTTAAAAGAAACTGTATTACAAATCTTTGACATTCCACTGTGGTCTGTAGTATTAATAAAAAAATCCTTGCCGATTCTATTTCTAATTTGCAAAGATTAGTCTCTAGGACATACAAAAAATGTGTAAACCTAGGCAGTATAATTTTACATTTGGAACAGAGAGAAATATGTTTAAGAAGTAAGATGTGTTATTGCAGATTGCTTTTTCTACGACTTTCTAATAATTTAAGATCCTCTAAGGGAAAGAGAGGAGTAACATATTTATCTAAACCTACTGTTAAATAGATTAAGAAAGATAGTAATTTCTTATCAGAGCAATTTTAAGTGAGATTGACTTTCCTTTTTTTTCCCAAGAGAATCGTGCTGCGATCCATGATTCTTGCATAACCCCTGTTTATGTTTCACTGCCTCCAGGCATTAAATATGGGCTTAATAGAGCTTGTGGTAGGCAGAATGACTAATTACTGCAGCTTCTGACCCTGTTCTGCTCTGGAAAGATTTAGTATCTGTTGACACGGGTGCACCCACCCCTGTGTTTTGACCATTGATCATCCTCTGGCTGATGCAAGCACTACTGTAATTGTAAGAATTATGCAACTTTGTGTTCAGAAATTATGCATCAGTGAAGAGCTGAACTAAATGCAAAGAGTCTTGGGTTGCAAGTTTGTGCTTCATTTGGGCTACAATTCTGTATGTGCTAATATTACCCAAGGCAATCTTCCCCATTTGTCACACAACCAGGACCCCTCTCCCATCCTGCCCCACCTTTAGAATACTCTTCTCTATTAATGGTAAGTTTTGAGGGGTTTGTCTTTTATCATGAGTCTCATCCATCTGAGATGTCAGCAAACAGAGTGAAATGAACACCATTTGTAGATTTTTCATAAGGTTTTGAAATTGAAAAAAAACCTGTCTTATCTCAATTCTTAAAAAAAAGGCCATGCCTAGTTAAAAATTAAAATTTTCTATTTGTTTAAAAAAAAGGAGATGTCTTTATTTCTTTGTATTACTACATTACTGTAAACATCAAACTAAACTGGCCACGTCAGGTTGTTGCTAATCCATGATTAGCAGATTGTGTGTAACAGTGTATTGCAGAAATTTTTGAAAGTTCTGCTAATTTTACAAAAAGGCATTTCATAATTGCAATGCAAAAAATGTTCAAGGAGATGAATAATTTTACTGCTGTGTCTGTCTCCTTGACTCATGATTTTTTTTTTTTTCGGTCACAGAAAGGTCTGTTGGAAAAGAGGAAAACTTCATGTCAGGTAAGACAGATCTGTTTTGAGGAAAGCAGGCTGTCTCTCTTACAGTATATGAAGGATTGTCTTTGACATTGTTTTCAATAAGGGGTTGCTACAATTCCCCAAGGAGTTACTGAACATACTGTGCATCCTTCCAGAACATTACTAGACCCTTAAAAAAAAAAAAAAAAAAAAAAAAAGCTGGG